>JAJOZX010001609.1:357500-367500 GCA_023014485.1 Bathynomus jamesi
AGAAGACTTTTCATGGCATTTACATTTCTCCTTGTCATTGGATTTCTCCTAAATATTAAATTGAAGCTCTGTAGAAGCAACCCGCATGACTATATATATTCAAGGTATGGACAAGATGGCCTCAGGGCTTATCGCCATGTTTGGAAGACTTCACGAAAGTTTCTCAAGTCAAAACTGGACTGTTATTTTCTTGAAATGTGTCGGACTTGCAGGATTTTCCCGAAATTTGTTTACTTCAAACTCTACCGTGATAATCTATATGACTCTGAATTTTATCAATCGTCCCTGGAATATTTAGTTCCATTGTTCCAGTGTACTATTGGTAATTTTTCCAGTGTATTAATTTCACATTTACTACATGTATTTAAAAATAACTTCTTAATTTTTATATGTAAATCTGTATAACTTAGAATTTAACCCTCTTTTCTCAGTCTTTTAAAATTTGTCTTTACGAATAGGTTATAGAAATTTTCTGTTTTGTTTTTCATTCAATATTGATTTTAATTTCACATTGTTATTAAACAGCCTGAAGATGAGCGTATTGCTCGAAACGTTGCGCATTAAAGAAGACTTTTCATGGCATTTACATTTCTCCTTGTCATTGGATTTCTCCTAAATATTATATATATACAGGGCGTCCCAAAAAAATGTATACACACTTTAACAGCTGATAGCTCAATTGATGTTTCTTTCTTTCCAAGTTAAACTCATTAGAATTAATAATGGCAGTCAGACTAAGCTTTGAACAAAGGAAATTCATTCTAAAATGCTACTGGAAGTGTGAAAACGCAGTTGAAGTGCAAAGACAGTTTAGGAGGGAGTTTCAAACAGATCCACCAACGCGACTTACCATCACTCGAATTAGAGATAAGTTTGAAGCCGATGGAACTGTTCAGAATGTCCACAAGAAGCGTTCCGGAAGACCACGGACATCGACAAGCCCCACAAAGCAAGAAAGAGTACTGGAAACGTATCACCAAAGTCCAAGAAAATCTGTGCGGCAAGCGAGTCGTGAGGTAGGAATTTCAGAATCGTCTGTCCAACGCATTTTGAAGCGCTGTCAATGGAAAAGATACATTCCAAGATTAGTCCATGCTATTAATGAAGATGATGATCCGGACCGAAGAGTGGAGTATTGCGAGTGGTACTTGGCACGATGTGGATGTGGATTGGACGAAGGGGTTTCGTAGAATACCCTCCGCGTTCACCAGACTACTCACACCACTACACTTTTTTTATGGGATACTTAAAAGACAAAGTCTACGCTATAAAACCTGCAACAGTCGCTGAATTGAGAGCAGCCATTGAACGAGAATGCACATAAATACCAAACGAAATGTTTCGTGATGTTTGCGATTCCATTGCTTCGCGTTATCAGCAGTGCCTGGACCAGAACGGACGTCAGTTTGAAAACAGGCGTTGACAAAACAATTAAATAATGTCTGTAGGTTCTATTACATTTTGAAAATGAAATGTATTTTAATAAACACTGCCTTTATAAGTATTTAAAGTGTGTATACATTTTTTTGGGACGCCCTGTATATATATATATTATATATATATATATATATATAATTATATATATATATATATATATATAATCTATATATATATATATATATATATAAAGTACAGAAAATCTTTCGAAGAATCTCTTAGTTTGTTATTATTTATATTCAAAGATTCTTCGGAGAGCCTATAACGCGTTAAATCTCCCATATGTTTGTTTCGCCAATTTTAATGATTTATTTAACAAGCTTCTTACTTTCTTAGAAAAATTGTATGACAACAAACCCAACTTACATTTCTGGTAAATTTTATGCTTTTTTCGAATACAATAAATTAACTCACTGAAAATCCATGGACTGTCCAATGATTTGATTTTTACAAGTTTAGATTTAATTGGGGAGTAATTATTCACCAAATGCAAAACTTTTTTCATTAAAATCCACTGCAGAGTGAGTCGACGAGCTGTCACGTGGAATGATTCACAAATATTTCCGAATACAGAAATTAAATCTTTCTCGTCATCACTCGAGGCACGATAGTAAATGCATTTTCTCTCTACTCTACTTTTAATCTGTAGTGCATTACATATCGGAAAATGATCAGTTATGCCACTATGATATTATAAATGACGGCAAAATTTCACTGAAGTAAGTCCAAATGTAATCAATCGTAGCTCTCGAAAATGGTGTTACTTTGGTTGGTAAGAAAATAGTACGGATCAAATGGTGTTCAATACATCATGGTAAAAAAGTACCACTGAAGAATTACAATTGCCCAATATATTAATTTTAAATTACCACAAATTATTATTAAACTGCCACTCGAGATCTGTTGAAATATTACATCCGTGACATTAGAGATAAACAGTTTATATTTGAAGGTCTATAAATTTGTCCAACTGTTATTGTTTGGTTATTAATTTTTGAGAAGAAAAAGGATTATATAATAGGGCTTCAGATATCAACGTGGCCTTGGAAATGACTAGCTTTAAATACAAAATAAAGTTATTCTCCTTCCATACTGATTTCGATAATCACTTAACCGATTTATATCCAGGAATTTTGATGCGACATCCCCCCGTCTTAGCCAAGTCTCGGTAAATATTATAAATGTAAAATAGAAGTTAATATACATTAACAAAACGAGGAACCTATCAAAGTTTTTCTCATGGTTCTTATACTACGACATAAAACACTGACTTTGGAAAAATTATCATCACTTGTTTCATTTATCAATTAAAATTTTTTACATTCATCAATATCTAAATGGGAACAATATACTCCATCATACAAAACGCGTAAGACTCATTATTATTATTATTATTATTAGATTCAAGTGCTATACATTCACCTAATCCTGGCAGCAATTCTTACCTGTGGCGTGAGGTTCTTGAGGAGGAGCCACGTGGAGGGGAGTTGGGAGTTGGGCCAAGGAGTGGAGGTGGCTGCAGAGTGTAAGGCACTATTTGGATTTCTCTGCTGGTCCCCAGACCATGAAGTCGATCGTCCCAAGCCCCCCCATGAGCCCCCATTGGCCCCCAGGGACTGCTTGGATCCATTGCTGCCGCTCATACCCGGAGGGGGACCCCTCGGTTTGTTCCCAGGAGCACCCCATAGTTCTGATGTCAAGGCAGTAGTCCCCTGAGATCCTTCGCTCCATGTGGACGTCTTGCTATTGGAACCTCCAACCAGTTTGCTCTCGCTAAAACAAGTATCGACAACGGATTACAAAGTCAAAATACAAAACACCCATGAAAAGTTTGAGTGAAGGCTCTCGCCACCAATTACCTGAAATTAAAACAGGGCCTACTACGGAAAGCCTCGATTAATACAAACGACTGAAGAAAATAAATAAAGTGGGTTACTATTCCTCAATTATAACTTACATTTTTCAGCTGCTCTGTAAAGGAAAAATGCGTTCAATAAAATTTTTCATGTAAAAGTGAATGCCCACTATGAACTTAATTTGTGGGATAATTTTATTAAAATTCTAAATGAAGTCATCCTTTATTTTCACCTTAACCTCCAGCAAACTAACCTTGAGAGTGGAGAACTGCTGCTGGTTTGTCCTGCACCAGGATTAAAGCTCCAAGTGTTGGAGGAGAGAGAGAGCGATGTAAGGGGTCCTCCAGCCCCCATTTCTGACATAGTATTGGAGGTCGTTGTTTTGGTGATAGAAGTCAGGAGGTCAGAGTCCTTGATACCGAGAGAAAGGGGAGACCTTGTTACCGAGCCTGGCGTTATATTGGGATCATCCTCGATGTTCTTCACCTGACACAAAACAAAAACGAAATGAAAAATACGAATCCGTGAAAATACGAAAGCTGAACAATTACCGAAACATTCCCTCATTCGAGACTGAATTCAGGTTGAGAAGGCCTGGGTTCAACTCCTACTGTCGCTGCGGTTAAAGCTAGGTTGTGATTGTTCACTCTCGGAAGTCCACGATCCTCTCCCACCGTGTGAGGAAAGAGGGGTTTCCGATGACGCGTTATTCTACCCAAATCATTTTAATTTAAAAGACCTCAAACAAACGTCCAAATTTTCAAAATTTCTCAAAAGTGCACAATTTACTCAATAAAACACACAAGACGATGAATAAATGATCCGATACGCTTTCCTCATCATCATAATCCTAAAAACAACCCGAACTTCCCACCAAATCTTCATTCAAAATCACCTTAGGCCCTAATTTACAAAAACGCCCATCTTCTATTTTGAAAATAATTCATGAAGCGATATCCTCCCTATTAGGTGGAAATTTAATTGGTGTAACAATAACCGAGTTTACTTATCAACTCGTGGAGGGGGAAGGGGGGATAAATTATGACTACACCGTAAATAGTAGTTCATAGTAGTAATCTTTATTCAGCTGAGAAAGTGAACAATCCTTTTCAAGTTACAAATGGTACCCCACACACAATAAATAAGTTTTCAAAATTTCTGAATGTAATAACTGTGCAGTGGTTACTGTAGTGCAGGAGACGTTTGCAAATACTTTAGCGATGTTCCATCAATGCAAACACGACCAAAATAATGTCACACAAGCACAACTAAGATGACGTCACAGCGCGGGAATATTTTAAGGCATCACACCTCAACTTCGTTACAAGGACTTCTGGCAGCGGCTTGCTCTCTCTCTTCGACCACCAGCAGTGATCCCAGAGCTACCACCATGTAAACATCTTTCGTGCAGGCCCCATTTGGGTCTGGTGTCATTCACCTAACTTTATATAAAGACTAATCATTACCTCGCGCGTTATTAATACTGGTCATTATTATTTCAACTGTAAACAATCAACATATTTCTCTCATTCATAAATCATTTATTTTGTGTAATAAAAGAAGGAAACTCATTCTATCAATCAACCCAATTAATAACTTAATGACAATTTGATCATTAACAATCAATCAACCATTATCATCATTCTTATTATAGTACCGACGATTTACGCATAAATCGGTAACTACAACTGTATTTGAGTCAGAGAATAATAATTGCATTTAATCTTATTGACATTTTCAAAAGCTCTACAATTATTAAAAATCAATTTATTCAGTTGGTTAATCAGTTTCGGCCAGTCGTGAAATTCACTCTAATAAAAGCTCTAAGGTTTAATATTTAAACCTTAGCCTGTTGAGTGAATTTAACAACCGAAGAAAACTGATTAATTGACTGAATAAATTTATGTTTAATAATAATAATAATAATAATAATTGTAAAGTTTTTTAAATGGAATAAAACGACAAAATTTTAAAAGTCTTCAATAAAATTAAGTTAGAAATAATGAAGAAAAGTTTAAAAACTTATATTAAATGTACCACACGGAAACCCACCATCCACTGTTTGCCTGGTTCAAATGGTTTGATATCGAGACCATACGATCCAGCTCCTGATTGAGAGGAAGTACCCCATGGAGACTCTAGACTTCCCAGAGACCCTTTGTCAACCCCCGCAGAAGGAGGGCTACTCCCATCTCCAACTCCAGTATTGCTATCAGGCCAACCAGATTCGGAAGGTCTGTTTGACAGAGACCAAGCACTGAAACAAAATAGGGATAAATGCTTTAAAACCTCATCCCAATTTACTAGTTGGGATCCTCCTCGGAGTTAAAAGTCTGTGGGACTCACCACATTTCCTGCATGTATACGTACGTAACTGTAAAGGGCCTCCGAAATGAAGTATTTAACTGACGAGTGTAATAAGTGCCTTCTTTAAAATATAAAAGGCTTAGATATGGAATCTCTGAGGATGAGTACAAAGCTTTCGGATGCTCGACTAGAGAACTTACTTTTTTTTTCAAAGTTTTACCCACTGTAATTGAAGTAAAATTGAATTCCAAAAAGCTCTACATTTATTAGCAGAATGAGTTGAAAAGCGAAGGTCTACTGAAGGAGAATTTCAAAACACAACGAATGGGAACTACATATCAGTCTGTGTGATATTCGTAGGTTCGATCGTGCGAGTTTGACATTACAGTAAACTCCCTCACTTAAAGGAGAGGAATGCACTTCAAAGAAAATGAAAAAGGGAAACTTTTAATTGGTAGTCATATTAACAACCCCGTGAGATCTCCTTTATAAACTATGACATACTCTTACCATTTCACTCAAAACACCTACCTGTCTCAAGCGCTGTAAGCATTCTTAAAACATAAAAGCTAAATGGCGCAAACACATTCTTATGTAATTAGGTAAATATAAAATTCGTAAACCACGAACTAGGGTCTCGTCAACATAAATATACCATGTTTTATTACATGATTTAAACCAAGACATCAAACCATGATAGTGAAAATTGGAGAAGTTCCCCTTACGTATTGGTTCCTGGCAGCAAAGGAGTGAAGTTGGGTGAGGTCTGCGACTGGGAAAGAGACGGTTTACCAGGAGCTCTAACAAAGTCGTGGCTCATCATCAGAGCATCATCACTATCTATTGTCGGCAACTTCCACTGGGTAAGTCGACTGCCCTGTTGTTGTTGCTGTTGCTGCTGTTGTTGCTGCTGCTGCTGCTGTTGCTGTTGGGTCGGTTGGGGCTGGAGCACAAGGGGACAATACAATGGTCCGTTCTAAAATTTGTTTGTTTAGAGGGGGGGAATACAATTACACTTATGTCATCAACAACAACAAAGCGAATCTTACTCCAGAGTTTATTCCCGGTGCTTCATGCACACCCATTTGACTGAAGCCTGTATAGAGGTGATCTGGAAGACTTGTCTTGTAAAATTCATTCTGAGCATTGTTAGGGGGTCCTCCCCCACCGGGAAGGTGTGAATTCAGGTGTGAATGGGGCTGCTGTTGTTGCTGTGGATGCTGCTGCTGCTGCTGCTGCTGCTGCTGCTGCTGTTGTTGCTGCTGCTGCTGCTGCTGCTGCTGCTGTTGTTGCTGCTGCTGCTGCTTCACATACATGGCTTGCTGAGCTGCAATTTGGTTCTGTTTAAAAGACAAAAAGGGTCTTTACTATAAAGAGAGCCATGAGAAATTTAGAAAAATAAAAAAATTGGGTATTTGAAAGACAACAACGCCGAAACTAAGATACGAAAAAATATTTCATAGACATTTTAATGTTCATCCTCATTTACAAACATTTCATAAAATAGGCTACTTTAGATACAAAAGAGAATTTAACTCACCTCCTGGATTAACTCGTTCGCCATTAAAGCTTACCTGAAGATTTTGAATTTGTTGCTTCGTCTTTGTTATATGAATATTAAGCTGCAAAAGGTGGTGGGAAGAATTCTTGTTCAAATGCGCTTGTGCTTGACAGATTGAATGCTGGTGAATGAGCTTCTGAAGCACACTTATCTGGGACAGCATACTGTTCAGCAGCATCAAGGAGTTGGGAGCGAGAGGCTGGTTCAAGATTTGGGGATTGAGGTAGCCTGCCTGAGCGGCCAATTGAATGTGGTGCATCAGAAGGCGAATGTGCTGCGGATTTGCATTTCCCGATTGCTGTGACAAATTAGGAAATCTTTTTAGTTATTCTTATATAACATATTGTCTAGGTCTTATTACCATCACTCAACACCCACTAACTAGATGGCATCCATATTTTCACGAAAAATATGTATAAAAATATATATAAAAACGTCATAATGAAGAATACAATCGACGAGCAACGTACCAATTGCGAATTGAGAGGTAACTGCTGATGGGGTGTAGGAGGGAAGCGTTGCGGGAAGTTCGGATTACCAAGATCCGCAAACTGAGTTGAAGGGTGATCCTCCAAAGTGGGGTTCCTCCACACTTCGCCCCCTGCCCCAACACCACCCCTTGAGCCAAGGTCCATCAACGTTTCATCTATGCCCATATTGTTGTTGCGAAGAGCAGCTTCAATTTCCTCTTTCTATTTGAAGAAAAAATAAAAATAATGCTTTTTAACAACATAAAATATTAAGCTATGATGTAGGCTATATAAAATAATAATGATAGTGCTCAAACATTCGCAGATTTAAAACGAACAAAAAGCCAAAATTAAGGCTGCCTTAGACAGTGACACTCCTATTTATTCCACTCCATGGACACCAACCAACCAAGAAAAAATATATTCATGAGCCACAATGAAATAATTTAATGCTCAGCAAATTCAAAATGCTCAATACTTCTTAATCATAAAAAAGGCTTCAACGCTGCTAATTAATAAAAAAATAATTATGAGTTCCAGAAGTACAATAAAAATAATATAATTAATCTTTTGATTTTGAAGTAAAAATATTTTATCTGCATAAAAACAAAAAATACTTTTCCACGATCATGCCCCTATTCAGTTCATCAAATATCTACTTTGAAAATAATGGCAGAGAGATGTTAAAGCTTCAGAACAACTACTCGAGAAATAGGCACCAAACCCGGCACACTGGCACTGCGTCAACTCTTCCCTTAAAGGAACTCTACAAATACTAAAATTTTAAAAATTTTCAGACGATTTCAGTTTTCATTTCTAAAATCATCAATTAAATGGAAGTGTTATTTCTACAAAATACTACTTTTTCCTTCAACATTTAGTGTGTATATATATATATAACTGCAATGACCATGCAGTATATAAATGAATAGAAACGACATAGGTATTAAGGAACGTCTCTGCACACGAGGAGGAGAAATAACGAATAAATGAAAAATGAGGCGAACCGCCCGGTTCGCCTCATTTTTCATTTATTCGTTCTCTCTCCTCCTCGTGTGCAGAGACGTTCCTTAATACCTATGTCGTTTCTATTCATATATATATATATATATATATATATATATATATATAAAGCCTGGTCTTGTAGGAAAATTTATTTTAAATTAAAAATTTAAAAAGTATTACATTAGAACTAAACAAATATTCAAATTGATGTTTTGTTTTGGGACTTTTTTTTTTTTGTTGCAGGTAGAATAACACACAATGGCTAATATGGAAGCGAGTTAGACTCCTAAGGAAAAGGCGGGGGGTCCTTTTCCTCAGAAGTCTAACTCACTTCCATATTAGCCATTGTGTGTTATTCTATCTGCAAAAAGACATCAATTTGAACATTTGTTTTAGTTTCAATGTATAACTTTTGTAAATTTAATTTAAAATAAATTTTCCGATGAGATGAGCCTTGTGGATTATATATATATATATATATATATATATATATATATATATTTTGTGTGTGTGTGCCTTGAGCCCCCCCTTAAATACTGCGCTATTTTCGGTTCCCCATCCTAAACAGAATGAAATTTGGTAATGAACACAATGTTGAATTGAATGAAAGCATGACATGTTACGCAGTTGTTGGCATTATACTATTTGAACTTTAATAATAAAAAAGTTGCCAACGAGTAAAAATTATTATCGCTTTTTTAGCAAAATTGTAATGGCTTTATATTTTTCTTTCTAAAATGGTTAATAGTTACAAAGGCAAGAATTCCAATGGATGGTTGACTCAAAATTATAGTTCAAAATTAAAAGAATGGTAGCCAACGTAAAACTGCTCATTAAAAATTTGCTTCTGTGGAGGTGCAACTCAATGAGTATACAGAGAACTAACAATCACCATCGAGTTCATTCTTCCATTATATGAAGATCCTTAGTGATACATGGCTTAAAAGGGCGCGTAGCTATCAATCGAGAAACCCTTTAATACGTAAAGGTAATAAGACCTAGAAATTAAACAAATGCGAGAACCTTGAAGTAATGGCAGAGAGTCCTTTCGACGAATTAGTTAATTTTAAATATTTAGGTAAAAAAAAAGAATGTATTATATCGGAAGAATGAAAATCTACGCGTTTAAATTAACTTAGAAACATAAAAGTAGGTCCATTTAGGTTTGGGGCTGCATCTAGGCAAATGGAGTGGGAGACCTGGAAATAATTGCTGGAAGGATGGACGCGGCAAAAGGCAAAGCTCATATTAATACATCATGCTATTACTTCTGGAATGTAACTGATCTTTGGAAATGGGTATCATTTTCCAGCATAACATGATAATGATTCTGAACATGTCGTTTAATGCAAACTACTCGCAAT